>CAJQUW010002344.1:0-27785 GCA_907163375.1 Prostheceraeus crozeri | reverse complement strand
ATCATCGACCTAAATATATTTGGTAACAGAACTGGTTCTACCTCTCTATTTATCATCGGGAACTCTTTGGATTGTTTTGCACATTTGAGTCAGAAGAGCGACATGCGTCGACTTTGGGCCGGCGCTTTTTTCTCCTATAACTACTACTACTACACCACGGGTTGCAGCCTCTGCAAGGCGAAATATTTGGTGCTCCAATATACAACTCATGAATTACAGGAAGTGTTTTTCGCAAAGTAGAGTGAGCGGCACGCACTTTCCAAAGTGCTTTAAACTATGTCCCTACTACTACTACTACTACTACAACTACTACTACTTTGGCCATCAAATTTGCCAATCGACTCTCACCATCCTGCGCGCATGTACACATGTGATTATCTTCTCCCAGATCTCAATGGCCACTCGATCCTCGACTCGTGAGGACTTCGATGGCACGTGTCGCACTGTCTTTCCTGTCTGGCGCCGTTCAGCATATCTCGTATCTGCTGCCATTCGTTCAGCTTGCGTCGGGTTCTTCAGACTCACATATTTCACCAACTCTTTGGACCCCCAGGCTTTAAGAAATGCAAGGCCCTCGTTGAGGTGCTTGTCAGTTTGCTCACGAATTCTCAACATTTCGTGATAGTTCTCGTATTGGCCGATTTCAACCTCAAGTTTTTCCGCACCCAACTGTCATCTTGTAGCTTCACCCCAAGATTCCTCGGATCTCTACTCTCCGGACTTTCGCCAATAGTTTGAGACATTTCAAACGAAATTCACAAAGTCCTTCGTGTGTCTTAGTCTCCTTGACCGTCGCAATCGCTTCATTCACGACTGTTCCACGGCTCTTAAAGGACTGCTCAGCTCATTGTCCATGTGCTGTTTTCCGTGTGCAACTCACTTTGTATGTATTGTGCGGTATCCCTACATAAACATTTTCGCCGTCTGAAAGGGCGCACCTTCTCACAGCAATGGTTTTGCCTCTCCTTAGAAGTAAAGCATCCATACAACTCAATACATTCTAGGCAGCAACCACGCCCTATAACTCCTGGCCTCGGAAGCGAATTGGTCCATCCGAAACAACTGATCAGCGGCTTTGCGATATTATTACATCGCATTTAAAACTCGAAACTTTCGGGAGGTTGAACTTACACCTACTAAAAGTCACCTCAACTCCCACCAGCACTCGACGTATAATCTCACCAATGTTCCTACGACTTTTCCCACTTCTCCAGCTTCTTTCGAATCCCAAACCTACGTTTATTCCAACACAATACGAAATTGCCAATCATCAACACTTGTCTTCAGAAATCTGTGTATTGATTTCCATCTCGCAAATTACATATGGCGCGACACTTTTCCCAGGATCCTTTTCAATTTCGTACTGGCTGTTCGTCTTTTGGACATCATGGCAATCTTTCAGCTTCTGGCCTCTAGCCTGAGCCAACTTATTTCTCCTTCTCCTCTCAAACATCACTCTCTATATCCTTACAACAAACAATGTACACAACGTCTCTGGCCCGCTTGCTCTCAGGCCGCCCAGATCAAATATTGTTTTCCGATCCATAATTGCTTTTCGTGCTCTAATCTCTCCTTATTCAGAAAATTGAAGCCGCTGAGCAATTTTGTTCGAATCCTGACATTGTTTTTGCGTCCTGCTGACAAAAGGAGGATGCTGGGTGATCTTGCATATCCTTTATCCTCCTGACTACAACAGCCGGCAATGTTCGCACACAATTAAATCAAGTTCAATTTCTATTCAGACGACTTGATTCTCCTCTTCGAAAGCAAATCGATTTCGGCATCGTATTCGGATCGCCTTCCTCAAACATCCTTCCAAAACTCTCTCGTGTAAGTGGCAGCAATCAGTCGCAAAGAACTTAGATTCCTCTCACCTCCACTGGATTACAATGATGACACGCTCCTTCAATGTACTACCGAAGGTTTCACGAAATCAACTTTGGCCCTCCCAATACCAATCGATGCCTCCAGGAAGGCCGATTATTTGCGATGTTAATTCAATACAGACAGCCGAATTGCAAATTTTTGTGGATTTTTTTCTTAATATCTCCCTCCCCTGGCGAGCAGCCTTCCTAGTTTCCTGCCTGGATTTCAAAATCACATGATAGCTATTTTGAGATCCACTCCAATTCACGGAATCGAAGTTTGCTCTTACACTTTTTGACGTACGTTTCATTGTACAACCAATATCCCAATCCACCCGAAGGCGTTTTAACCGTGTCCGAACGCGCATTTTTACACGCTGCAACTCGAATAATAGTCGACCTGACTTCTATCTCAAATTCTCCCATCTGCTCGAGCATTCATTGGAGCACAACGACTTTCATTTTCCATTTCCAGGAGTCAGCGATGGCTACAAACCAAAGGGGTAGCGATGAGCCAAAGCCTTTGGTGGCATCTTTTGCCAATTCTTGTATCTTGGTGGCGAGTGGATTCCTCTGCTTTGTCCGTCTTTCTCAGAACAACACCAACTCTCATGGAAACGCTTCCAAGATGATTAATTTTCGTGATATGGGGACCATGGATTGGACCGCCTTCTCGAACTTCGGGATCATCTAAATGCGCAAGACCCTAACATACAAGTATAGATGACATTTTGACTATTCCTCCATCGTATTTCTTTGAAATTATAGATTTTCCGACAAAGCCCTTCCTTCAACTTACCTGGACTACAAGGTTCGCTTTTAAAGCCAACTCTTGCCATCACTTATTGACGAGGGCTTCACATCATCCCTCCTCATGTTCACAAAGGGGTGATTTTTTCTCAGCCAGCTTCGATTTGCTACTCACTCATCCAATCTTGAGAATTTTCCGCGCGGTCTGTGAGGAGGTTTTTCCATCATGGAACGAACAAGGGAATTACTCGATCACTTATTCGTAACTCCTTGAATCGGGGTGTATACTATTTCCCATTTATGATGCCAAATTGGAAACCTAAGCTTCTCAAAATGTGGATGGTGCGAGATGTTGCTGCTCAAGCAGATTCGCGAGAAATTGTGAGGTTTTTCAACGTGACGGTTCGAAAACGGCTTTATAATAGATACCATTTCAATTTAAAACCTGCGCCTCAACGCACTGCATTTATGTAATTAAAGTGCCTTCTTCATGCTCGATCCTTTATGTTATGTCCAATCATGTCAACCCACCTGGCGCCCAACGCATTAACTGAGCACATTCGAGCAAGTAATGTCGCAGGGATACCAACTCTCCTAGGGTGCCACATTTTTCAGACTCATGTGATTTATCCTCTTTTACCTTTTTTCGCTATTGACCGCTGCTTCTCCGACAGTCGCCGCCTACAGAAAGAGCGTGTCTGGATCCAGCGTCTGGAATCCCTCTCGCCTGGTGGACTCAACAGATCTCTTCCTATTGACAACCCCATACTTAATTTTGTAACCCTGACCGGCAACTGTACGGACAGATTAAATACTTTTACAGATTGTTTCATAAAAAATGGATCACCCTTAAACATCGCCTTAACTTCAACTTTGTCTAACTCCGCCAAACTTGAACGAATTTCCCTGAAATTTGGAAAATATGTCAGTTGTGCTTACTAATATCATTGTTGGAAATTTCAAGCATGAATATTGAGTTGTTTTCCTGTTATAGATAAAAAAATAGTAGATAATTTGATCTTCATTTAGCAATGTTACACAAAATCATACCTCACTCTTATAAAATTACATTTGTTTCCTTTGTTATGTAATATGTTGTTCTACAAGCCAAAAGCTATCAAGCAAAACAAAAATAAAGAAAATCGGTCAATCAGAGCCAGTAAAGCACCATTATTCATCAACAATAATGTAACTGCTACATGTGATTAACTGGACTTCATGTTCCATAGCTTCCTGACTTCGTTGCGGTGGTGTTGGCAGCACTCCTGATTGCTTTCAGCTAGAAATCTATCTCTTACCGGTTGAAAACATACAAAGCACAAATGAACAATAACGAGATCGCATTCACAAAAGGCAAAGTGTCAGCCTTGGTAGAACTAGGGCTTTCTTTGCGAGCTACAAGCAAGCGACTAAATGTCCCTTACACAAATGTGCATCGATGGCATAATGATGATTTTCGACTCTGTCGTAAAGAGGGCTCTGGCCGTCCACGCAAAACATCCAAACGTAGAAACCGCCTAATTTAGGGATTTGTTAAAGTTGATCCAAGTCTCTCGTTAACTGAGATGGCTGCACTAGTCTCGTCTATTTCTAAGTCCACTATTCGTAGAAGACTTATTGAGTCGAATTTCAAGAGCTGTAAGAGGCCCTCTCAGATCGAATTATCAGATCAGCATAAAAAAAGACGTTTCAGATGGGCAATGAGTCATTATCACTGGTGAAATCAATGGGATCGGGTTGTCTGGTCTGATGAGGAATCAGTCCGTCTGAAGGATAGTGATGGTCGATTGAGATTATGGATAAAATCTGATCAGGAAATTCTGAGACATTTACATCGTCCCCGGGTACAAGGTGGTGCGACTCTACTGATTTGGGCTGGCATCTGGACCAATGGCCGCTCTGAACTTCACATACAGCAAGGAACCATGAATTCTGAACGCTATGTGAATGTTTTACGAATGAACATTGGCCAAATGACAGATCAACTTGGTGATCCATCGACTTGGTTATTTATGGATGATAATGCTACGTGTCACAGGAGTAGTAGAGTCAACTTATGCAAGTCTCAATTAGGGCTTAGGACATTATCTTGGCCAGCTCGTTCTCCTGATCTGAATCCCATAGAAAATGTATGGAGTATTCTGAAACGTAACGTTCGTCGTTCACTGCTACCTACAGATGGCGTATCACAACTTACGTCACTGTTAAAAAGAGAGTGGAGAAAGTTTGATCAGTCAAAAATCAACGATATCATCGAATCAATGCCTAGACGAATTGGTAATGTCATAGACAATAAGGGTAGGGCCACAAAATATGAGCTTCTTAAGAACCGTTACTGTATCATAGCTTATCAGATTATATAAGGACATTTAAATATATTAGGGACATGAAATAACATGAAAAATGCTTTCTGTACCATACTTATGCTTTATTTAGTCAAATTTTAGGATGATCCACTTTTTATGAAACGGACTGTATTAAGCACGTCTGCAAGTCTGATCTGAATATTGATGTTCGCCTTTCCTATAAAACTGATAGAAATTTGAAATTGCTGTTCAGATGACTTTGGTATCTGCTTTGTTATTTTTCATTTTATTTCAATAGTTTCTGTTTATTCATGCATACTGAGATGTTATAAACTTCACTTTCTTTTTCTTTTTTTATGGCTCTTTAATGCTTAATTGTTAACGATTTTATCGCTTAACAGGTTTTAGAGTCTCGATATGTGGACCCAATTTATTTACTCATGTTTTTATTTCATACTTTTCATGAGAACATAGATTCTTTATTAACATCGCTGCATGTGGTAGCATTCATGTATGGACTATTGGGGCATCTCTATTGTGTATTTTATTGGTCTTGTGATGAAACCAGTGTCTATTGTCTGATGCCTTCTTTGTCACATGCTATAGATAAATGTCAGCTGTCAAGAGATCATGTCCATAGCTATTTCGTTACGTGACCATATTCATTTGTACACCACAGCAGAAGCCTGACAGGCGAAATATCTGGTGTCTCTCGAATAAAGTGCAATCTACGGCAATTTTGGTTTTGCAAGATCAAACGGAGTTGTGTGAGTAGGGCGCGAAGCATGCGTCGGACTCTACCAGTTCGGCGCTTTTCTCATCAAAATACTACTACTACTACTACTACACCACGGTTGAAGCCTCTGCAAGGCGAAATATTTGGTGCTCCAATATACAACGTCAGAATTACAGGAAGTGTTTTTCGCATAGTAGAGTGAGCGGCACGCACTTCCAAAGTGCTTTAAACTAATGTCTACTACTACTACTACTACTACTACTACTACTGGCCATCAAATTTTGCCAATCGACTCTCACCATCCTGCCCATGTACACAAGGGTGTTATCTTCTCCCAGATCCTCAGATGGGCCACTCGATCCTCGACTCGTGAGGACTTCGATGGCACGTGTCGCACTGTCTTTCCTGTCTGGCGCTCTTCAGGCATATCTCGTACTGCCATTCGTTCAGCTTGGCGTCGGGTTCTCAGACTCACAAATTTCACCACCTCTTGGACCCCAGGCTTTAAGAAATGCGAAGGCCCTCGTTGTGGTGCTTGTCAGTTTGCTCACGAATGCTCAACATTCAAGGACTCTGACGCCACACGCTCCCATGCCATTCTATACAATTTATCGTGTAACTCGTATTGCTGCATCTATGTCGTGAGATGTACTCAATGTGGAGTCTCTTACGTTGGCCAGACTTCTAATCCCCTACGCCAACGCATCAGTCAGCACCTCCGAGCAATCAGAAATAGAGACCCTGAGTCACCTATGGTACCTCATTTCTCCCAAATCTGCGATATCTCAAGTTTCTCCTTCTTCGCCATCGACCGATGCATCGCAGATCAAAATCGTTTGGCAAAGGAAAATCGATGGATCCAAAAATTAAATACCCTCCGTCCCAACGGTCTTAACCGCTCCATTTCAAAATCACCCAATATTGTGAATTTAGTTACCCATCATGCTGATTGCACTGCTAAACTCAATAGTTTAATCAAAAAGTTTTGTCGTCAAGTGACTGACATTTCTGTGCGCTTGTCATATAAAAATGACAAAAATCTTTTAAGTATTTTACAATGATTTTCTATTTTCATCCGCTGTTGTCAATAGTTTATTATCTTATGTATCCTTTTATTGTTTTATATTTACTTCATCACAATAAGTTTGTGGTTGCGTCATCTTTGTGAAATCATGGCATAGACATCTCTTGTCACCTAACTGTAACAGTATACCATATGCCTCGTGTGTCCACATTGATTTTCATAACAATGTTTGATCAATATTTACCATTTATCCTGCTCTTGCAGGAGTTATACACGCACTGTGTCACATACCACTGACGAAGCCCTTGAGAGGGCGAATATATTGGTGCCTTCATTCAGTGAAAATTTTGATATTTTGACTAATCTGGGACATAATTGGGCAGAGTGAGAGACATGCGTCGATCATTTAATGGTAGACGCTTTCTTCTACCTACTCCTATACGTCCAGTGCCTGCCCAGTCTCAAGTGTCGATCCTTGGACCATGTCCTTATCTCAACTCATCGTTCGGACCGCATTTACAAAGAGGACAACGTGCTCTGCCATCCCTTCCTTCGTCTTCTCGACAGGTTCCGGCCCAGTACTTTGACCTCTCCAAAGCTCATTTCCGTATTATTAAATGTCTACACCATCTGTCTATCCTCAACCAAAGTTCTCCTCCATCTTTGCTGCGAACACGTGATAAACTCTCCTCCCTTCTCACACCAGCGTTCTCATCTACCAACTTCAAGCGAACCGCAGCTTTTTTGGCTAACGAATGGTTAAATGCAAGTGTAAACTCACTGAAGCAACACTATACATCCACTTTGGAGCTCAATTTGACTTTAATCCGAACTTCGTCGATTCCCATGAACGTACTGACGTCGTCATTGTCACTTTCATGTCACTGGGCTCGCAAGCAGCTTGGTAGAAAGCTTCAGAATACTGTTCTGGATAATGCCATATCCACGATCCGTTCTAATCAGCTGTCTCCGTCTTCGAACTCAACATCGCTTGCCAGCTTGAGCTCTATCCATGACAATGGGCAGACATCTACTACCCATCCCGCTCCTTCCTCTACCACATCAGCAACCCCTTCACACGTTGCTCCAACACCAGCAATATCCCTTACCTCTACATCCTCATTATTGGTGCCATCTGGTAATCAAGTTACAGACTCTTCCACAGTTGTGTCTCCTGCCACTTCAACAGAGTACCCTATCTTACCAACTGCCACCTCTTCGGACTCCAGTGCGAATGCTGATTCCACAGACGTCGTCACCATGGTGCCTTCACCTTTGGTCTCAAATCCTTCCTCCTCGTCCTCTCATGCTGCCTCTGATGCACCGCCTACCACTCATTACGCATCGAGCGAACAGTCCGCCATTATATTGGGTGATTCCAACTGGGGAACCTTTAGTGATCCTCGATGTAGGGTTGTTTCATTGCATAATGGACGCCTTTCAGCTCTCCGTACCTACGTCGGCAACTTATCCAATCCTCCTCAGTACTCCAAAGTCTTCGTCTCCCTCAGCCTTCTCGACCGTGCCGATAGACTTGTTACAAACTTCACAACTTTGAGTAGTTTACTGGCGAGATGTCATCAGTTATTCCCAAATGCGACTCTATTCGTCTTACTGAAAGGCGTCACGGAATCTTTCTCTGCGACAGAACGCGCTATTCATCAAGAACTTTCTGCATCGGTGAGGAACAAGCATCCCTCCAATTGTGCCGTTCTTGCTGCTCCCCATCCGTTCCACTCATCAAACAACATGTGGGAAGTGAGTACGAGGTCTCAAATGTTTGCAAAAGTCACGACGCATTTAAACTAGCTTTCGAGAGGCTTACAACCCAAATGATCAATTCGACGTGCAACCTTTCATCGTCTATGCCAACTTCTTTTGAACTCCTCAGTTTGCTAAATAGGCCCACCACGTTTATCCCAACCCCCAATCATTGCAATCATGCCTCAGCCTTTCGTTATGTCATCGACTTCTTACGCAAACTCCAGTGGACTTCGTGTCTACGTAATAGCTCTTGGAACTCAGTCCCATGCCGCTTCGGTACAACGCCGTCTCAAGCATGGCCTCCTCACGGCCTTGTATCCTCAAATATCCATAGCCTTAGTAAGCGCATCATTTCCGCTGCACGTTCCATACTTTTTGATGAACACTCTTGTTTTGTTTCTCACAATCTTTCTGCAAGTGAAACTGAGACGCTAACTTCCCTTGCTCAAAATTCTGACATCACCGTGCTTCCCGCAGACAAAGGTGGAAAGTGGATCATCTTAGATACTGACAACTATCGCGATGAATGTGTGAGACTGCTGTCAGATCAAGACTTCTACGCTCGTCTGCTTCATCCTGTTCCTGACTCGAATAACATATTCAACCGTATCCTCGCCACGTAGCCTCAACCGTATCCTTGCCATCAGCTCGACTCTTGCTTGACTTGGAAGATTTTGGTGACTAAGGCGGGGGCAGAGTGAGTGACATGCGTCGACCATTAGTTGGGCGACGCTTCTTGCTACCTACTCCTGGTCCAGTGCCTGTCCCTTCTGCATCATCCGATACCTTCCGTGTGTTTCCACGTGTCTCCTCGCTGAAATCTGTTACACAATTGGCTTCCATTCTGGGCCCCTGTCCCTTTTCTCAACTTTTACGGGCAGATACGCACGCGCGCACTTCTACTCTTGACTCTACTGCCCATCACCAGCGCATTCCTGAACAGTATTTTGCTGTTACCAAGGGCCAATTTAGTGTCATAAAGTGCTTGCATCATCTCCATCATCTCCAATCTCGACCACCTCCCTCCTTGATAAGAACTTCTCGCCGCCTCGCCTCATTTTTGTGTCCTGCATTTTCTTCCAACGAATTTTGCCGCTCTGCTACGACATTAGCCAACTCTTGGTTGGACTCAAGTGTACAGCTTTTAACCCAACACTACTCATCCATCGTTGAGAAGGCTCTAGCATTTCTCAGTACAACACCTCTACCCTCAACACTTGTTGAAACGTCGCTTTCACTCGCCTGCCACTGGGCAAGAAAGCAACTCGGTCGAAAACTTTTGAATGAAACCTTAGATGGTGCACTCAGCAAAATTCGTGAGAGCCAACTCACAGAACATCCCGACGGTGGTCATCTTCGAAGTGGTGTCCCCATTCCTGGCGGCCCGGTTGATACCCTGATATCGAATAACCGTTCCACGAATAACCAAGCTGTCTCTCAACCCGCTTCTGCAAATTCTGTGCAGCTTAACTCAAGTTCTCTCACAGAAGACGTCGTGGCTCAACAGGTAACCTCTGAGACTTCTCATGAAACCCCGTCTCTTAATGAGTGGTTCCTGCTATCTACGCATCCCATGTCAATCGAGATAACTCGTCAATGCCGTCACCTTCAATGACGAACGACAGTGAGCATTCTTCTCCGATCGAATCCGCTCCAGCAGTTGCATCCTGTGCCACTCCATCAAGCTCGACATGTCAATCAAATGAAATCCTCTCCTCGACGGAATCAGCTGACCCTTCATCTACGGCCCCCACTTCCTCAACAAGACAAACTCACCAGCTCCGAACCTGCCTCATTCTTGGAGATTCCAATTTGTCAGGCATTGATGATCCTCGTTGCCGCCTGATTACTCCTTCCAACGGTCGACTGTCCGCACTCCGCAGCCGCCTCAACTCTGAACAACATGATCACACAATTTCTCATGTCTTTCTATGCCTCAGCCTTCTTGACAAGGCCAATCGTGTTGTCACAAACTTTACCAGCCTGAAAAGTACTTTAGCTCGGTGCCACGTGTTATTCCCGTCCGCCACGCTATTCGTCATCTTACCAGGCATGCCGCGGCAGCTTGTCTCCTTCCGAGCGTGCTTCGACTAATGAACTTTCTTCGCTTGCAAGAAACAAACATCCATCCAGCAGCATCATCCTATCAGCTCCTTCTCCTTTTGTGTGCTCCAACAACGACTGGTCTCCAGCTACCAAGGCTTCAGTGTACAACAAAATTCTTGATCATTTAAACTGACTTATGGGAGGCTTACGCCCCACCTCCTCAGCTCAACAGTCAACTTATCCTCAAAGTGCTTAACTTCCTACCCACTTCTTCAACTTTTATCTCATCCTCCAAAGTTCATACCTACTCCCACGCAATGCAATCGCGCTCAAGCCTTCCATGGGGTGGTGGAGTTTGTCCGAAAGCTTCACTGGAGATCAACCACTCTGAATTGTCACAACTTCAGTGTCTGTCGCTTTGGGAAAGTTCTGTCCACGAGATGGCCCCCACGGGGCCTTGTCCCATCTCATATACACTCACTTTCACAGAGAATACTGTCTGCTGCGCGTGGATGTCTCTTCAATGACCACTCCTGCTTCTCCGATGACAATTTATCTGATAGTGAAAAACATTGCCTACAAGCTCTGAAGTCCAACCAAGATATTGTCATTCGCCAAGCGGACAAAGGCGGTAGATGGGTCCTTATGGACAGGACTGACTACATCACTGAGGGTCTGAGACAGCTATCTGATGAAGTATTTTACCACAGCATTGACGAACCACTCCAAGATAGTGCTCCTTTACTTACCAACGTACTCTGCAACCTTGTCTCAAGTAATTTCATCACGAGGAAAGAGCTCAAGTTCCTCTCAGTACCGCTGAATCCTAATGAGCGACAATTCAACTTACTCCCCAAGCTCCACAAGTCTTCATGGCCATCTCCGAATATTCCTCCGGGTAGACCGATCGTGTCCGATGTAAATACCGAAATGAGTAACGTCGCACGCTTTGTTGAGTTTTACCTCTTTCCACTGGCACGCCATCTACCGAGTTTTTTACTCGACACGCGCCATCTCATTGCCATACTCCGACGTCAAATTATTCCAGCTGACAGTATTCTTTGTTCTTTCGATGTGAAAGCCTTGTACGCTAATATCCCAATCGGCGAAGGTGTACGGCGGGTTCAAGAGGCCTTCAATCGTACACCAGATTCCTCACGTCCTGATGAGCAGGTTCTCCAACTACTTCGACTATGTTTAGAACGCAATGATTTCCGCTTCTACGATGACTTCTTTCTCCAAGTCTCCGGCGTGGCTATGGGCAAGGCATTTGGTGGTTCCTTTGCTAACATCTACATGGGCCAATGGGAAAGCGAGGCACTCTCATCTTCAGCTCTACTGCCTACGATCTGGGTCCGATACCAAGATGACATCTTTGCAGTGTGGCCCCACGGGTTAGAGTCATTGTGCAGTTTTCACCAACACCTCAATGCTCGAGACCCCAACATCCAGGTTGAGATGACTCACCACAGCGACCACATTAGCTTCCTGGATTTGACTATCTATCGCTCTCCCATTGATAATACCAAACTTTGCCACCGTGTTTTCTTCAAGGACACTGCCGCTCATAATCTTCTGCCACGGAAATCGCATCACGCTCCTCACGTATATAACGGCGTGGTCTATTCACAGCTACTTAGATGGGCTACATATTCGTCAACCGAGGAGGATTTTGCCAATACCTGCCCTGAGGTATGTCCGATATGGAGATCCCAAGGTACCACCAGAACTGTAATACGACGAATGACAAGGCGAGTGATGAATATCACTGGTTTGATCCCTAGTTGGCAACCAGGATTCAAACGTTTTAACGGACGACGTTGTGGAGTTTGTTCTCATGCCGCTACGAAATTTACTCTGACCGGGAGATCACCGAATGACCTTTTCCCCGTCACTTTCAATCTTACCTGCTCTTCCACACATTGTATCTATCTGATTGAATGCAAAGACTGCCCAGCAAGGTATGTAGGCCAGACATCCAACCCTCTGCAGCAGAGAATCGGACAGCATCTACGAGACATTGCCAACGTCACTAATTCATCACCACTTGTTCCTCACTTCAGTTCGGTGCACTCGGTATCCAGTTTGACATTCACCGCCACTGACCGATCCTTCCCCGATCATCAAAGACTAGCCAAAGAAGCTCGTTGGATTAAACGCCTGGGTACTGCTCGTCCTCCAGGGCTTAATCGCTCAAGCAGCCATCACACCTCGACACTCCACTTACCGACTTTTCCAGGTAGCTGCACCGCAAGTTTAAACTCTTTCATCCGTGAAGTCTGCCGTACAGTTTCCGATGTAAATGTTTGTTTTTCCACATATTATATCCACAAAAATCCACATATTATATTATTTGTCCAGTTTATTCTTCTTCAGTCCTTCCTACTTTCAGATATCTGAAGTCAAATCAAGTAACGGAAATTTGTGATGCAATTTCGCGGGAGTATGGAATACTGACGGATGATAACAAAGAAGATATCAAAGTAAGTTGTTGTGACTTCTACTAATATACATGATTCAATATAACCAAATGGTGATAGATTCGTACAAATCAATGATATCACTAATGCTAGCTGATCATAAATATTCTTTTCAGCAGCTCAGTGACATTCAGCTTGAAATTACATGCATGCACGATTGCACATTGAAAATGTATACCCTCCGTAATGAATGAGGCGTAGCAACCGTCGTTAGATTCGAATGTCGATACTTTTTCAGAAATTTTGGCGCGAGAAGATTATCAGGAGGTTGAAGGAGTATAGATCATCTCTATCGCAAAATGAAGCGTTGCTGTTCCACAGATATAAATTTTGGAGAATACGCAAGATGGTGTTGACTGAATTTTCTTCTTTGTCGAGTCAGTAAGTTTCCTACGTGCACTCATATGTATGACCTATAGGCTAAAATGAGATCAATCTTTTACCAAGGATACGGAGTCATATACAGAGTCGTATCGAGTGCTTTGCTCGGAGTCGCAACAACTCCGGCCACGATTCTTACTGAAAATTCGTTGAAGTTAATCCACGGAACACCTTTTTTGCATATATTTTGTCAATGTTAAAGAAATACTTGGACTTTCAGTTAATGAAGAGGGGTTGAAAGGGTCTGGAAATTTGCATCTGTGCTCTACAGTGATAGATTTAAGGAGAATGAACCAGCGGTTTGGCTTTACTAAATTAGCCTATGTAAAGTAACGTTTTTTTCGACACCAGAAGATGCGATGATATTTCTCACCTCGTTTGCAAGAATTATCTCAAATAAAGTCGAGAGTTTGGGTAAAGTCAGGTATCAACTTATTTTTTAAGCTCAATATATTTCAATAGCTTAGCTCGATTATCGTCACGGTCAGGAACAAGATAATGACAGTGATGAATTTCAAAATTTACAGGAAACCCATACATATCAAATAGCACGTGCGGGTGCGGTGATACTATACCTTTTACTGTCCAAGAATGCATATAGATATGAACTGTGAGGATGTTAGTAAAAGTTAGTTGTAACATCCTCCAGTTTATATCTGAGCCACGTGCTGTTTAATGTATGGCTTTCCTGTAAATTTTGAAATTCATTACTATCATTATCTTGTTCCTGGCCGCAACGATAATAGCGCTAAGCGATTGAAATATATTGAGAATATATTTGAATATATTCAAAAATGAATTGATACTTGACTTTTCCATACTCGATAAAATGACCAGTCAAGGCCCATTCTAAAAACTCCCATTAAGTCAAATATATCAAGCGTAGATTTCAACTTAAACAGTATAGGAATTAATTGGTAGGAAGTAGGTATTAATATTGGGTCACAAAAACCGCATTTTGAATTTAGCTCATCAACTCGGATCGCGTCATTGATGGAAATATCTTTTGTCTGACTTCTCAATTTCAGAGACTTCAGTGACAGCCGAATTCGAATACATCGACGCCCGGGAAGAAATGTAGAAAATCCGGAAAATGTAGGGCTACCAACTATTTGACACATGATCCATAGTCCCTACTAATGTATTTGAAAGGAAGTTATTTTTATCATATTGAATATCAATTAAACTAATCAACAATAATATAATATGAATGAAAATCTATTTTCAGTGATACTCCAAATGATTCTGTGACGGATGATAGCTTCCCGGATGAACCACAGTCTGAGGCCTCTACTATTTTGGAATCGGGTGATGACGATGAACAATCTCAGTTGGAGAGATCTACAATTTTCTCGGTTAAAAATGTTCAGAACGAAAAGGTAAGTTGAATATATCCAATGCGTACTTTGTAAGTGAGGTGGTGTGCATCAGCTGAGTGACATTTGTGTTAGATCCCTAGTTAACTGGTACAACCAATTAGTAAATAATATTGATTCAAGACAAAAAAGGAACTGTTACTATATCATTAAAAGTAAATAGCCAGAAACATCTAACCAGAAAAAGTGATAATGGCCACCATGTTTCCTGCATATGACCATTTTTAGAACTGTTATTCATGTACAAAATTCAAACAATCTTTGATCAATCCGTCCAATGATTCGTTACTTTTCAGGATCAAAGTTGAAAACTTATTCTCAACAGTCCGAGCAACATGTCCCAGAAGAGGAAATTCATGTCAGAAACTTTCTCTGAAAGAATGGTTCAACGGCAGAATATGTCAGTAATTGAAGAGTTGAAAATCTTTTGTCTTTTGGAAATTCCTTCTGTGGTGAGTTTAATTTTTGTTTTACTTCCATTCTCTTAACTGATTGCTACAATAACAGAAAATAAACCAGGGCTGTGAAACCATTCAACTGGAATCATCTTGGAATGTACAGTGCGTTCATAAAGTTACTGTGCACCTCTTCTAACTTTGTTTTGCCAAAGAAAACAGTCGTAATCTTACAATTGTAGATATCTATCACATGTACAGAGTCACTGGCTCGTTTGGGAAGCGCAATTGAGTAGCCTGCGAAATTCAACATGATATAGAATTTGAATTTAACTTCACATTTGTCAGCTACTAACTCGGTGAAGATCAGTACGTTGCATTTCGAAGCTTAGCATGGTATGCTGTCAATGCGAGAGAAGAACTTCTTGGTCGAAAATGTTTTTCTCGCCAATGGGGAATATAATAATGAGGTGAAGAGGGGGTTTTTAGAAGGACTTCCTACATCTGATTTGCCTCATCGAAATGTTGATTGGAGTCCAATCAGTGAGTTCAGAAAAGCTGACTCGGTGCACGATTCATCACGCTCAGATCGACCATTAGGCCCTAATCTTAAGTGATAAAAAAAGCTATTCCTGAAAATGTTATTTCTGAAGCTATGACTCATTGCCCAAACAAGTCGATGCGTCGCTTATCCCAAGAAGTGGGTCTATCCCTCGGGGCAGCTCATCCTGCTGTAAGAAAGAACATAGGCCTATATCCGTACCGCATCTCTGGCCAACATGAATTGAATGATGCCGATCATGACAAGCGTTTGTAATTCAAGTACTGTGTTTGGTTCAAGGAAAATCTAAATGTAAATAATGTTCTCGATAAGACTTTCTTTTCTGATGAAGCTTGGTTTCATCTATCAAGGCATTTCAGTAGTCAGAGTTCCCGCATATGGTCTAGTGAGAACCCACACGAATTTGTTGAGAAGCCATTACATTCTCTTATGTCAAGACTACAGATGCTTGGGCCGATATTCAACTACTATTGCAAAAATTATGTGACAAAATTATTGCTTCACTCGTTGACGAATTAAGTGACGATGAAAGTTTGACTACTTATTTCTAGCAAGATGGAGCAACTGCGCATACCGTCAATTCCTCAATTCGATATTTAAGTGGAATATTTCAAACAAGAGTTATCTCTGAAGGAGTTTGGCATCCTAGATCCCGGATTTGAATGTCTTGGACTTTTACTGGTGGTTAGCGGTGAAGCAGGAGGTTTACGGAAGCAGGTCACGAAATCTACAGGAGTCTACAGAAAACAGCCGACAGCAAATTGACGCTATCAGGCACGAGGAAATTCACCGAATGTTTGAGAGTATGAGACGTTGAATTGACATTTCTATTCGTGAACAGGGTGGACATTTTCAAATGTTTTTGTAGTATGTAAATAGATATTTTGTGATCACACAGAAGTCGAAGTTTCTACAAGATAAACTCCACTTTTTATAGTGCCGTGGCAAATTCTAAGCGACAAAGCTTTGCGCATGCATTGATTTATTAGGTGCACAGTGACTTTATGAACGCACTGTATAATGCATACAATCATAAATGAAGAAATACTACGGTAAAGAAAATCAGTAGATATCTTAAGACTCAATAAACAAGGCAAATACAGATTGAAACCTTTAGACATGGACTCCTAATCATTATGTGACGGACACTTGTACGTTTTCAATATCCAAAAATGTGACTTGTGCGAAGTGTTCTTTAGAGCATACAGATTAAAATCAGGAGAATTGACGAAAATAGTTAGTTGATTCTAGTTGAAAAGTGGTTGCCAAAAATGACAAAAAGTTTTTAATCTGAACTTGTGATGTTATTAGTCTTCTTTGTATCTTGAATCAAAGAGGACACAATATTTCACGCACAACCTGTGTGCATCGAGTGAATGAGAAACAGCTTTCTTTCTGTATTCTAGCAATGCAACAGCTTAATTATACATAAATGACTAACAGAACTTCTTGTTAAATTCTCCTGCCTATACAACATGCAAAATTATTCGAACAATGGGAATGAGGTTTTACAAATGATATATGAAATAAACTGCAAAAAAGTCGAATAGTCGAATATACTGTGGTAAAATTCATTCAGACAATTAAACTGCAAAGACGACGCTGCTTCACGATCAATAGATTTTATGAATGATAAAGGCATTGCTGATGTGTCCAGTTCACTGTGATTTCTGACATGATAAAAGTCTCCATGATGCTGTATGAAGAGTTGCAGAATTGATACATGAAGTTGTATTTAATCGTTCTAAAGTTTTCTTCTATTCTTTTGAAACCACTGTTTTATGTTAATGATGCGATAGGTATTTATAGACATTATAGATTTATAGTTGGGTGCCGTGGCAGAGAAAGAATAAACATGCTACGTACAGAGTGTCACGTACAGAGTGTCTGCGAGTACATCGCAATTGTTCCACCATGAGCAAGATCAAAGATGGACTATATTTTATGAAAAAAAAAGATTTTCTGCAAACGGGTACCCTTTAGATATTGTTGAACGATACATGAAACCTAAACCAATGAATGAAAGCAAAAGAAGACGTAGAAAAGAAGCAAACAGAAAACAAATATATTTAAGGGTACCGTTCATTAATGATTTCCGGGCAACTAAGATAAGAAAATAGTTTAAAAGTTTCCAGCATCATTTGTTTGATTTGAAGCCAGTATTTGTGACCCAGCCTAATTTGAAAAGAAGTGTTTCATTTAAAGAAAAATTATTTTGTACTAGCAATTGTTTGTGTAAGAATAATAATTTTTGTTGCATGAAGAATGTTGTTTATCAGTTGACATGTAATTTGTGTGAAAGTTTTTATATCGGTGAGACTTTTCGTTCTTTTCGTCAGCGTATGCATGAGCACCTTACAACTGATTCGAGTTTATTTCATAAACATTTGTTAAAACTCAGGGTATGTTACCTGACCTTTCATTTGTGACCCCTTATATTTTAAAGCGAGGATTTGCTAATACGATTGAGCGGAAGATATCTGAGAAGGATTTCATTTCTCAGTATCGCCCAGATATCAATATTTATTTAGTATGAGAAGTAGGACCTCTGAGTTATTTGTGTTTGAATTTTGTACTATGTTAGTTGTTTGTAAGATAATTTGCCCACTGTCAGTGTGATTTCATACCCTTGAGAAAGAGACATTCGAAAATTTGAGAGTATTATATGATTTATTGACCTAAGGACGTCTATTTTTTCATTACATCTACCTCAAATTTAAATATTGTGAGAATTGTATGGCTAAACATCTGGCTCAATAAATAAAACATACATATCTGATTTCAAAAGAGCGATCTCAAAATTAATACACTTAAAAGTATTTGGAATGCACGGGCCTGCGCTATTGTATCTATCCTCGAATATTTACCGAACGCACAGCTCAAGTGAGAAAGCATATTCTTGATACAGAGAAATTTGTCGTTACTAGCCGAAAAATAAATTTTACTTATTATGCTCATGTCAATTTAAAAAAAAATTTTCTTTGTAACATAATGAACAAGAGATCAGTCCTGATGCACACCTGACATTTTGGCTGACAGTCCAGGTGTTATATATCTAGGAGTCCATGCCTTTAGAATAGAATATTAGACCTTCTTCTCTTCCAAGCCCTATCTCAGGACAAAGTTGAGACTCGTATCATTTAATGCAGGCCTAATTGTATTGGATATGTTGAAAATAAGATTTATCAGGAAATTGCAAAATTGGTAATGCTAACAAATAAATGTGTTTGAAAATGTTTCTCATTTGTTAGAATCATGTCTAGCTTCCTCAGCAAGTCGATGAGAACGTCGAGGAACCAGAAGTGAAGGGTCCCATTTAGGCCTACTTACGCGAATGACCGCAACTGTGTAGAGGCGCCTGTGGTAATTCGTCTGCTGCATGAAATATGTTGTAATAAATATTGAAGTGATGTACAGTTGTTCTCGTTGTTCCACTCTTGTTTCATGGGTGAAAAGAAAGTAAGGAAGAGGAGGAAGGAGGAGAAGTAAGAGGTTCCATGGTAATATCAAATTAGTGATATTCTTTTTGCTATAATACACAAAGGGTACACACATAGAGTAGGGATATATATAGGTAGAGTGTCGACTCAAAAAAGTATCTGTATACAGTGAAAATTTTTATATGAAAAGATTTAGCCGTTTGTGGAGATTACGTTCCCGTGGTTCAAAAACTTATTTGAGCAGTTCTAAAAAAAGTCAAAATTTTGACAATTTATATACTACCGAGATGACTCCTCTATGCAAATAGTATGAAACAAGTTGGATATCAAAAGGAATGAATGTTTGCTAAAGCATCCTAACTAAGCGGAAATCAAGCTGATTATCAAGGGAATTTCATGATTCGTTTTATAATGGAAGTCTTCATGAAAAAGTCGACATTTTATTGTGTTTTCTTGCCTGAGATTTCATATTTCTAATTCATGAAAGCAATAGCAGGTTATCGAGTTGCCAATTGAACAAATAATACCTCTCCAAGGCTGTCATGACACGGACAATCAGTAAAATAATATCTTTTTATTCTGCTTTCTTATCATGATCGGTCAATTCCGTTGTAATTTCTTCAAAACTGCATAAATGTGTATATCTCACATTTTGAAACAATTCCGATTGTATCTCCCTTGAGTTCATTTAATAAAATCGAACGTGCATACACATTGGGGATTTAATAGATGCGGAGTTACCACTCTACCTAACATACTTACTCTATGTGCACACAAGTATACTACTGACGAATTAAACAGCAGTATATAAAACAAAGTTTTGATCGGTGTCGGGTGAGCGTTGGGGTGTATTGGGCGCGTATTGGGTGAGTGTTGGCAACTGACGTTGGGCCGATACAAATGCGCTGGGCCACTTTATTTATCGGGCCAGCATCAGATGGATGATATTGGGCCGACACAAATTTTTCCACTGGGCAGCATCCGGAATTTCATATATTTTGATGAATATTTATTAAGCGAGTTCACAACTATGTGGCAGCAGAATTTCAATAGATTAGATAAAACGTTTAAAAGACTGAGTGCGAAATTTTAAGCATATGTTTACAAAGATGTTTCTTCTTAAATGTATGAATCAGGAAAGACTGAAGACAATTCTTCTACTACATAATGGAAACGAATGTCCTTCAGTGTCGTCTACTGCATTTTTTCGATGTCTATACTATTATCTGACTGTAGATTATCATGACAGTTGGTGATAAATGGTTACATTAGCAGGTTACATTCATTTAATGTGTGCCTCCAATAAACTAAATACAGAGTTGATTGCTGTATTTCTACTAAAATCATTGAAATAGACGAATTTTCGAATATTCTGAATATAATTGACCACACATAAATGATACATGTGTACATCACAGCATTTAGAACTTTGCATTGAATCCTAAACTTGATATGCCAATTCAATTAACCCTTCACATGCGTGCATCTACTATTTTTCTACCTTCGTTCGAAAACCTTATTGGACACGCCACTTGTAACAGATGAGTTCTTTGAGCAGTTTCTATGAGTGCGCATTTGCTTCTCAGATGCTTCACCGAGCACAGATAACGCGAATGAATGCATGAAGTTGACAAATACAATGTATGCCTATCTCGAAAATTTACAGCTTTTTGAAATTTATAATTTCCATTATCCGCAAAAAGTAATTAAGTCCCGTTATGAAAAGTATCATTTTAGCTACAGAAGTCGCAGACTCGATTTACATTAGTGCTATACAGCATGCATGCATTACAACTCTTTCGAATAGGCTATCGGAGCAACAGGAAACTCACCTCATTTTTCAGAGCTGCCGTCAGCTGATGAACCAGATTGATTAGTATATCCAGATTTTGTCAATGTTAAAGAAATACTTGGACTTTCAGTTAATGAAGAGGGGTTGAAAGGGTCTGGAAATTTGCATCTGTGCTCTACAGTGATAGATTTAAGGAGAATGAACCAGCGGTTTGGCTTTACTGAATTAGCCTATGTAAAGTAACGTTTTTTTCGACACCAGAAGATGCGATGATATTTCTCACCTCGTTTGCAAGAATTATCTCAAATAAAGTCGAGAGTTTGGGTAAAGTCAGGTATCAACTTATTTTTTAAGCTCAATATATTTCAATAGCTTAGCTCGATTATCGTCACGGTCAGGAACAAGATAATGACAGTGATGAATTTCAAAATTTACAGGAAACCCATACATATCAAATAGCACGTGCGGGTGCGGTGATACTATACCTTTTACTGTCCAAGAATGCATATAGATATGAACTGTGAGGATGTTAGTAAAAGTTAGTTGTAACATCCTCCAGTTTATATCTGAGCCACGTGCTGTTTAATGTATGGCTTTCCTGTAAATTTTGAAATTCATTACTATCATTATCTTGTTCCTGGCCGCAACGATAATAACGCTAAGCGATTGAAATATATTGAGAATATATTTGAATATATTCAAAAATGAATTGATACTTGACTTTTCCATACTCGATAAAATGACCAGTCAAGGCCCATTCTAAAAACTCCCATTAAGTCAAATATATCAAGCGTAGATTTCAACTTAAACAGTATAGGAATTAATTGGTAGGAAGTAGGTATTAATATTGGGTCACAAAAACCGCATTTTGAATTTAGCTCATCAACTCGGATCGCGTCATTGATGGAAATATCTTTTGTCTGACTTCTCAATTTCAGAGACTTCAGTGACAGCCGAATTCGAATACATCGACGCCCGGGAAGAAATGTAGAAAATCCGGAAAATGTAGGGCTACCAACTATTTGACACATGATCCATAGTCCCTACTAATGTATTTGAAAGGAAGTTATTTTTATCATATTGAATATCAATTAAACTAATCAACAATAATATAATATGAATGAAAATCTATTTTCAGTGATACTCCAAATGATTCTGTGACGGATGATAGCTTCCCGGATGAACCACAGTCTGAGGCCTCTACTATTTTGGAATCGGGTGATGACGATGAACAATCTCAGTTGGAGAGATCTACAATTTTCTCGGTTAAAAATGTTCAGAACGAAAAGGTAAGTTGAATATATCCAATGCGTACTTTGTAAGTGAGGTGGTGTGCATCAGCTGAGTGACATTTGTGTTAGATCCCTAGTTAACTGGTACAACCAATTAGTAAATAATATTGATTCAAGACAAAAAAGGAACTGTTACTATATCATTAAAAGTAAATAGCCAGAAACATCTAACCAGAAAAAGTGATAATGGCCACCATGTTTCCTGCATATGACCATTTTTAGAACTGTTATTCATGTACAAAATTCAAACAATCTTTGATCAATCCGTCCAATGATTCGTTACTTTTCAGGATCCAGACTCAAAGTTGAAAACTTATTCTCAACAGTCCGAGCAACATGTCCAAGAAGAGGAAATTCATGTCAGAAACTTTCTCTGAAAGAATGGTTCAACGGCAGAATATGTCAGTAATTGAAGAGTTGAAAATCTTTTGTCTTTTGGAAATTCCTTCTGTGGTGAGTTTAATTTTTGTTTTACTTCTATTCTCTTAACTAACTGTTACAATAACAGAAAATAAACCAGGGCTGTGAAACCATTCATCTGGAATCATCTTGGAATGTACAATGCATACAATCATAAATGAAGAAATACTACGGTAAAGAAAATCAGTAGATATCTTAAGACTCAATAAACAAGGCAAATACAGATTGAAACCTTTAGACATGGACTCCTAATCATTATGTGACGGACACTTGTACGTTTTCAATATCCAAAAATGTGACTCGTGCGAAGTGTTCTTTAGAGCATACAGATTAAAATCAGGAGAATTGACGAAAATAGTTAGTTGATTCTAGTTGAAAAGTGGTTGCCAAAAATGACAAAAAGTTTTTAATCTGAACTTGTGATGTTATTAGTCTTCTTTGTATCTTGAATCAAAGAGGACACAATATTTCACGCACAACCTGTGTGCATCGAGTGAATGAGAAACAGCTTTCTTTCTGTATTCTAGCAATGCAACAGCTTAATTATACATAAATGACTAACAGAACTTCTTGTTAAATTCTCCTGCCTATACAACATGCAAAATTATTCGAACAATGGGAATGAGGTTTTACAAATGATATATGAAATAAACTGCAAAAAAGTCGAATAGTCGAATATACTGTGGTAAAATTCATTCAGACAATTAAACTGCAAAGACGACGCTGCTTCACGATCAATAGATTTTATGAATGATAAAGGCATTGCTGATGTGTCCAGTTCACTGTGATTTCTGACATGATAAAAGTCTCCATGATGCTGTATGAAAGTTGCAGAATTGATACATGAAGTTGTATTTAATCGTTCTAAAGTTTTCTTCTATTCTTTTGAAACCACTGTTTTATGTTAATGATGCGATAGGGATTTATAGACATTATAGATTTATAGTTGGGTGCCGTGGCAGAGAAAGATAAACATGCTACGTACAGAGTGTCACGTACAGAGTGTCTGCGAGTACATCGCAATTGTTCCACCATGAGCAAGATCAAAGATGGACTATATTTTATGAAAAAAAAGATTTCCTGCAAACGGGTACCCTTTAGATATTGTTGAACGATACATGAAACCTAAACCAATGAATGAAAGCAAAAGAAGACGTAGAAAAGAAGCAAACAGAAAACAAATATATTTAAGGGTACCGTTCATTAATGATTTCCGGGCAACTAAGATAAGAAAATAGTTTAAAAGTTTCCAGCATCATTTGTTTGATTTGAAGCCAGTATTTGTGACCCAGCCTAATTTGAAAAGAAGGTGTTTCATTTAAAGAAAAATTATTTTTTACTAGCAATTGTTTGTGTAAGAATAATAATTTTTGTTGCATGAAGAATGTTGTTTATCAGTTGACATGTAATTTGTGTGAAAGTTTTTATATCGGTGAGACTTTTCGTTCTTTTCGTCAGCGTATGCATGAGCACCTTACAACTGATTCGAGTTTATTTCATAAACATTTTGTTAAAACTCAGGGTATGTTACCTGACCTTTCATTTGTGACCCCTTATATTTTAAAGCGAGGATTTGCTAATACGATTGAGCGGAAGATATCTGAGAAGGATTTCATTTCTCAGTATCGCCCAGATATCAATGTTTATTTAGTATGAGAAGTAGGACCTCTGAGTTATTTGTGTTTGAATTTTGTACTATGTTAGTTGTTTGTAAGATAATTTGCCCACTGTCAGTGTGATTTCATACCCTTGAGAAAGAGACATTCGAAAATTTGAGAGTATTATATGATTTATTGACCTAAGACGTCTATTTTTTCATTACATCTACCTCAAATTTAAATATTGTGAGAATTGTATGGCTAAACATCTGGCTCAATAAATAAAACATACATATCTGATTTCAAAAGAGCGATCTCAAAATTAATACACTTAAAAGTATTTGGAATGCACGGGCCTGCGCTATTGTATCTATCCTCGAATATTTACCGAACGCACAGCTCAAGTGAGAAAGCATATTCTTGATACAGAGAATTTGTCGTTACTAGCCGAAAAATAAATTTTACTTATTATGCTCATGTCAATTTAAAAAAAAATTTTCTTTGTAACATAATGAACAAGAGATCAGTCCTGATGCACACCTGACATTTTGGCTGACAGTCCAGGTGTTATATATCTAGGAGTCCATGCCTTTAGAATAGAATATTAGACCTTCTTCTCTTCCAAGCCCTATCTCAGGACAAAGTTGAGACTCGTATCATTTAATGCAGGCCTAATTGTATTGGATATGTTGAAAATAAGATTTATCAGGAAATTGCAAAATTGGTAATGCTAACAAATAAATGTGTTTGAAAATGTTTCTCATTTGTTAGAATCATGTCTAGCTTCCTCAGCAAGTCGATGAGAACGTCGAGGAACCAGAAGTGAAGGGTCCCATTTAGGCCTACTTACGCGAATGACCGCAACTGTGTAGAGGCGCCTGTGGTAATTCGTCTGCTGCATGAAATATGTTGTAATAAATATTGAAGTGATGTACAGTTGTTCTCGTTGTTCCACTCTTGTTTCATGGGTGAAAAAGAAAGTAAGGAAGAGGAGGAAGGAGGAGAAGTAAGAGGTTCCATGGTAATATCAAATTAGTGATATTCTTTTTGCTATAATACACAAAGGGTACACACATAGAGTAGGGATATATATAGGTAGAGTGTCGACTCAAAAAAGTATCTGTATACAGTGAAAATTTTTTATATGAAAAGATTTAGCCGTTGTGTGGAGATTACGTTCCCGTGGTTCAAAACTTATTTGAGCAGTTCTAAAAAAAGTCAAAATTTTGACAATTTATATACTACCGAGATGACTCCTCTATGCAAATAGTATGAAACAAGTTGGATATCAAAAGGAATGAATGTTTGCTAAAGCATCCTAACTAAGCGGAAATCAAGCTGATTATCAAGGGAATTTCATGATTCGTTTTATAATGGAAGTCTTCATGAAAAAGTCGACATTTTATTGTGTTTTCTTGCCTGAGATTTCATATTTCTAATTCATGAAAGCAATAGCAGGTTATCGAGTTGCCAATTGAACAAATAATACCTCTCTCAAGGCTGTCATGACACGGACAATCAGTAAAATAATATCTTTTTATTCTGGCTTTCTTATCATGATCGGTCAATTCCGTTGTTAATTTCTTCAAAACTGCATAAATGTGTGTATCTCACATTTTGAAACAATTCCGAATGTATCTCGATGAGTTCATTTAATAAAATTGAAAGTGCAACATTGGGGATTTAATAGATGCGGAGTTACCACTCTACCTAACATACTTACTCTATGTGCAAACAAGTATACTACTGACGAATTAAACAGCAGTATATAAAACAACGTTTTGATCGGTGTCGGGTGAGCGTTGGGGTGTATTGGGCGCGTATTGGGTGAGTGTTGGCAACTGACGTTGGGACGATACAAATGCGCTGGGCCACTTTATTTATCGGGCCAGCATCAGATGGATGATATTGGGCCGACACAAATTTTTCCACTGGGCAGCATCCGGATTTTATATATTTTGATGAATATTTATTAAGCGAGTTCACAACTATGTGGCAGCAGAATTTCAATAGATTAGATAAAACGTTTAAAAGACTGAGTGCGAAATTTTAAGCATATGTTTACAAAGATGTTTCTTCTTAAATGGATGAATCAGGAAAGACTGAAGACAATTCATCTACGACATAATGGAAACGAATGTCCTTCAGTGTCGTCTACTGCATTTTTTCGATGTCTATACTATTATCTGACTGTAGATTATCATGACAGTTGGTGATAAATGGTTACATTAGCAGGTTACATTAAACTAATGTGTGCCTCCAATAAACTAAATACAGAATCAATTGCTGTATAATACTAAAATATTATATATATTATATTATACTAAAATTATAATACTAAAATTCATTGAAATAGACGAATTTTCGAATATTCTGAATATAATTGACCACACATAAATGATACATGTGTACATCACAGCATTTAGAACTTTTGCATTGAATCCAAAACTTGATATGCCAATTCAATTAACCCTTCACATGCGTGCATCTACTATTTTTCTACCTTCGTTCGGAAACCTTATTGGACACGCCACTTGTAACAGATGAGTTCTTTGAGCAGTTTCTATGAATGCGCATTTGCTTCTCAGATGCTTCACCGAGCACAGATAACGCGAATGAATGCATGAAGTTGACAAATACAATGTATGCCTACCTCGAAAATTTACAGCTTTTTGAAATTAATAATTTCCATTATCCACAAAAAGCAATTAAGTCCCGTTATGAAAAGTGGCATTTTAACTACAGAAGTCGCAGACTCGATTTACATTGGTGCTATACAGCATGCATGCATTACAACTCTTTCGAATAGGCTATCAGAGAAACAGGAAATTCACCTCATTTTTCAGAGCTGCCGTCAGTTGATGAACCAGATTGATCAGTATATCTGTCACGATTGACTATCACGAGAAAATGTAGAATGTAGATTTTTGGCCATTTGGCTACAAGTCTTATTATACTCGTATTTCTTTTCCATTTATCCAGTATTTCGATCGACGTTGATGGGAAAGATGTAGTCTCCTGGCATGACGTCATGATACCCATATATTTGCAATTTACAACTGCACAACTTCAACAGATAATTTCACAAAACAATTTAATTGCAATATCACTGACAGAAAGTCAACTTGCCACTCGAAGTCAGAGCCAGCTACATAGCCTCGGAGGGATGAAGTGGAGAATGATTCGTGTACATACAGCAACGTGAACTTATGATGTCCTTAATAGCAGCTATTGCTATGCGACAGCGTTCCTGCTGTCTGGCAAGCAGTGACTCACGCTCTCCTCTATGCAGATGCTTACGTCTAAGGGTTATTGTTCTCTTCAGTATGCTAGCCTACTAATTCTACTTAACCTTCTGAAATTTTAGTGTGTGACGCTTTAGGATGCAGATTTCTTCCGCTTTAGGAGTTGCCAGATTACAGTGCAGAACTAGACCCGATCCGATTATTCAAAAACCTTTCAATATGCATGCATTCTCTTCGTATATTAAATGTCTAATGTGTTATCGGTAGTACAACTTCTTTTGATGATCGTTGTTTAATTAATTGATAATTTCTC